>CM021109.1:240905400-240918975 GCA_007115665.2 Sequoiadendron giganteum
GGAGGGAAAAGATATATGAGGGTTGAGGATCCAATGTATAGGGTAGAGGGTTGAGAATTGATGGTATAGGGTTTAGGACCTATAGGGTTGATGGTTTAGGGTATTAGGTTGAGGGTATAGGGTTGAGGGTAGAGGGTAGAAGGTTCAAGGGCTTATGATTTAAAGGTTTAGGGTTTAGGGTTAAGGGTTGAGGGTAGAGGGTTTAGGGTATAGGTTTGAGGGTATATCATTGAAGGATTAGGTTTGAGGGTCCAATGTATAGGGTAGAGGGTATAGGGGTTGAGGGTTTAGGGTTTAAGGGTTGAGGGTTGAGGGTTTATAATTGAGGGTTGAGGGTTTAATATATAGGGTAGAGGGTAGAGGGCAGAGGATTTAATGGTTGAGGGTTGAGGTAGAGGGTTGAGGGTATAGGGTTGAGGGATTAGGGTTGAGGGATTAATGGTTGAGGGTTGAAGGATTAGGGTAGAGAGTTTACTTGGGTTTAAGGGTTTAAGGGTTTAGAGTTGATAATTAAGGGTATAGGGTTGAGGACCTATAATATTGATGGTTTAGGGTATTGGGTTGAGGGTATAGGTTTGAGGGATTAGGGTTGAGGGTAGAGGGTAGAAGGTTTAAGGGTTTAGGGTTTAAGGGTTTAGCATTGAGGGTTAAGGGCAAAGGGTTTAGGGTATATGGTTGAGGGTATATGGTTGAAGGATTAGGGTTGAGGGTCTAATGTATAGGGTAGAGGGTATAAGGATTGAGGTTTTAAGGTTTAAGGGTTGAGGGTTGAGGGTTGAGGGATTAAGGGTTGAGGATTTAAATTGGCTTGTTTGAAAAAATGGGTCCAATAAATGGGGTCTCTTGGTGATTTACATCACCGAGAGACCCCATTTCTTGGACCCATTTTTTCAAATAGGCCACTACATTTCCAATTTCACCAAATTGGCAAGCTAGGGTAGAGGGTTTAATGGTTTATGGTTTATGGGTTAAGGGTTTAGTATATATGGTTAATGGTAGAGGGGAGAGAGAGAGAGAGGGAGTAAGAGAGAGAGAGAGAGGAAGTGGGAGAGAGATAGATGATAGAGGATTGGGAGAGAGTTAGAGGGTAGATAGATAGATGGTAGATGGTTAAGGGGAGAGGGGAGAGAGATAGAGGGTAGAGAGATAGATGGTAGAGGGTTAAGGGGAGAGGGGAGAGAGATAGAGGGAGTTAGTGAGTGAGAGAGAGAGACTTGAGAGAGGGAGAGGGGGTAGGATGGATAGACTTGAGAGAGAGAGAGAGAGGGAGGGAGGGAGTCAAAGAGAGATAAATTGTAGAGGGTAAATGGTTTAAGGGTTTAAGGGTTAAGGGTAGAGGGTAGAGGGTTAAGGGTTTAAGCGTAGAGGGTTAAGGGTAGTGTTCTGCACTTTTTGCACACACGCCCCACTGAAAGTAGGGACCCTCTTTCTTGCTCTTTTTTTCTTTCATTCTTGGTGTTTTGTCCCCTTTGGTTTTGAGTATTTGGTTGCCTTGGAATGTTCCCAAGTGGTTATCCTACTTGTGTAAATGCCCCTTGAGGGAAGCACTTTGAAAATTTTGCATTCTGGGATCCATCTCAGGTTTTTCTCTATTTTCAAGAAAATTCCCCCGAGGTGGAATTCCCCGGACACCATGGGAACCTGATGGAGGATTATTTGTATCATTTTCGGAAATTTTGGGACTTCGCAGAATTACGCATGGATTGGATTTTCCTGAGATTCCGTCATGCCTTTGGATTCCTGCATTCGCTGTCTTGTCGTTGCGTTTAAGTGCCTCGTACAGTCTTGCAGTTTGCCTTTATTGATTTTATTTGCATTTTATGAGGAGGTTTATGTCATTTTCGTTATTGTGATATTTGAGGAGTTTGATTTTCGATTGATGCTGCTGAATTGTGCGTTTGAGCTCGTGGTCGAGGGTTACAGTCAAGCTTTCTTGTGATTGCTTGTGTTCTTCCCTAATTTTATGGGTCTCTTGTCGACTGTCACTACCTTGATTTCTTTGCCCTCATGGTATGTACATGATACCCTACCTTTTGATAAACGAATTGAATCTTCTTTAAAGTTTGTGTGGGTGTATGCTTTGAGTCAGGATATCGATGTGGTATGGTCTGGTAGCAGTGCTTGGGTCGCCAATTGTTGGCTTGATTTCCTTCCTCATGGCTCGTGTCTCCTCTCCTTTTGCATGATTGTAATTTGAGCAGGTTTTCCATTGCTTTGCCTCCATCTATTTAAATTTGAGCTCCCCTATTCTGTGCTCTGGTTTAACCTGAAACTCCTCGACCCATGATAAAACCATGTAATGGGTGAAGTGCGATCAGTTGCTATCATCTAATTTGATAATCTCCCTATCATGAGTTGAGTCCTGTGAGGAATAGTGAAATGAAGATAACAAATCGAGATCTGAGTTGTGTTGTCATGGTGATTTCCTAGGGTTTCCTCTATTGAAATCCTCCCTCTTGTTGAGTGGATCTTATTTTGATCGATTTGAACCTAGATTGTTCATCTTGCATTATAATCGATCTGAATCATGGGATAAATCTCCAACTTCTTAATCATTTGATTGATCGAGGCGAAATCCTGATGAAGTCAAAGATTTTGGGTTTTTGAGCCCCTCACAGATTTCCTTTATCTCAGGATTTCCCCGCATTATCCATCGCCTTATCGATTTCTTGAAAATGGACTCAAAGTGTGAAAATTGCATTAACTTCATGAAATTGTGTGCCTTCGAGATTTTCCATAGAATTTCTTGGTCCTTTCATTTTCCCAGAATTTGTAAATTTTTGTCATTTTTGTCAATTTCCGTCTAAGGCGGAATTCCTCGAAATCTTAATGAAAATGGAGATTAAAAGAATGTATGAAAGTTTGGTTAATAATTATGCATTTCATGATTGATTTAACTTGTTCTAAGATGTATCATGTGGTTTCTTGGTTAATTTGATTGATCAAATGATGGATTGGGTGTTTCTTTGTGATCATTTCACTGGATTCCGTCTGGTCGAGAATTCCTCTCCAGCCCGAATTCCGCGAGAGGGTTGAAAACCCAAACTTTACAATAAGTGATTCTTATGGAGTTTTTGGGGGATTTTTCTTACTATGGGATTTTTTTAAGGACTGGGTATATCATTTGTGATGGATCTAATTGAAATCTTTGCTATGATGGATCTTATTTTGGTGTCTTTGTTGTATGTAGGCGGAATCAAGTTAGGCTATTGCTGGGTAGAGCAAGGGTAAGAAAATGAATCCAAATCTTGAGGGCTCAGCTATCTCTGAGGCAGAGAGGGTTAATATGGATTTGAAGACCAGAGTCCCTGAGAGCAAGTTGACCTCAATTTGGTAAGGGATCACTGATACAAACATTGGGCTATGGGATTATGAGTAATTTAAGGAAAGAATGGAAACACAGAATCTCTCTCTGTTGGTCAAAAGAACATTGGAATTGGGGTTGGTACATGTGGCTGGATTTCCTCCTACAATCTAGTGTTATGAGCTGGTGCTTGAATGTGCCAAGCATTATGACAGGGGCACACAGAGGATAGTTGGTCCTCAAGGAAGAATTGTGGAAAATCTTAACCCTGTGTCCATTGCTTAAACTTTTGACATGCCTGATAGGTCTCATGTTGTAGCCTTTGATATTGATATAGCAAAGAATTATTATGAAGAGAATGTCATCAAATCCTAGCTGGTCGTCAATTCTTCGTTGGAGAAACCCAAGTCCCTCTTCTCCAAGTTACCCAAGCAGTTGTTTAGAGCTAAATTCAGGAAGGAATACTATGATGTTATCACACTCCTCAACAGGGTAGTGGGATTGAAAAGTGTAGGAATTTTTGAGAATTGGATGTTCCATGTCATTGCAAGGATCAAGCAAGGTATGGACTACCACTAGGCAGGCATTTTAAGTGCAATGATACATGAGCAGATGTGTAATGTTTCACAGACAAAGACCTTCACAATGATCTCCTATTTGGTGTATGCACTTGCAAGATATCACCCATACAAGCAACTAAGCACAAGGAGTGTGTTTGGGTAGGATATAATTTATGAAGTGTACCCACAATTAAACTTGGGTGGCACAAGCTATAGGAGGGTGAATGATGCATTCACCATGTACATCACCAAGTTATTTGAGGGTGCAGAACATGTTTGGATTTTAGATGGTGCCAAGGAGTTAATTAAGAGGTTTGGAGCCTGGTTTATCCAGTTTCCCACTTTTTCATACATCAGAATTGATGGTTGCCAGAGGGGTCCATAGAAACTCCCTAGGTACCCCATAGATCATGTTGTACTTCTGGAGGTCACCAGAAATATCTATGACTTTGATATAATTGTGAAGAAGGAGAAGCACAAGACTGGATTTGGTGGGGACTTTCCTTTGAGAATAGGTAGTTGTGAGGCATTCCCTTCTATTAACTCAGCCCATGCTTCTGAAAAAGAGATGAGTACTCTTGGTCTTTCCTTCCACTCCAAGAGATCCAAATTTGACATACCTGGTGAAGCACAAAAGAATGCCAGCAGAGAATATAGTCACAAGGATGACATAAAGGACTATTGGGCTAACATCAATGATGATTTTGAAGTCAGAAGGAAGAAGTTCTCTAGGCTACCAGTGAACTTGGTCTGGCTATACAACATAAAGGCCGTTCCAGATGAGGTTGAGCAGGATGGAAATTTGGTTCAAGGCCATAACTTTGAAGTTGTGAAGGATAAGCTAGTTGGAGAACTGGATTGGTTAGAGGAAGAGAAGGCATAAATAGAACAAATCATGAATCCAGTAATCAAGTACACCAAGCTATGGCTCAAGTACAAGATATTGGAGTTTGAGAGTGAGGGTGTGCAGTGCACCTATGATCTAATGGGAGACTTGGAGTCTCACTCCGCTTCTGAGAAATCACCTGAGCAGGACCCCAAAGGTAAAACAAAGGTGGGCTCTCATTTCAAGATTAAAATTAAAGATGTTCAGGAAGAGGAATCAAGGAAGCAAAGAAATCCTATAGCCAAGAAAAGAAAGCATGTCTCGTAGAAGAAAAAGGTTGAGAAAGATGAAGAAGAAAAAGAAGAAGGGGATGCCAGTGTTCCCTTTCCCAAGAAAAGGAGAATTGTGAGTTTTTCACAGAAGGAGAAGGAAACCTCTAAGGTAGATAAAGAAGTTAAACCCCCGGTGGTAGAGGTAGAGAGCTCGGGAGAGAAGAAATAGGTATATACCAGGAGATCAAGGACTCCATCTCCCAAGGATGTTGCACCAAAGGGAAGTGTTCCCATGACTACTCATGTCACTGAGCATGAAGATGTCCCTCCTTCTCATGAGACTAGAAATATGCTAGGTGAATCAAAGGATGTCGAGGATCCCTAGGATCAGGGATAGGAATAATTCCAAGAGGGAGAACTCTACAATGCTAAGACAGAAATGGAGAAGGTTCTGCAGTCTCGTTTGGTGGCTTATGAGGATTCACCTGTAGAGGTTCATGAGGATATACCTCCTTAGATATAGGAGATACCAACTAAGATTCCCTCACCAATGCATGAAAAAGGGGAGCACGATATGGGAAAGGAAGATACAGCTAAGAAGATTCCCGAGAAGAAATTTTTTGATGAAGATGCATCCAAAGTTCAACAAGATGCAGTAGGGAAAGATAATGTATAGTCAGATCCCATAGTCCTAGGATGGTTGGACAAGGAGTTTAAAAGTAATAAAATTTTGGTGGATGATACTCCTCCCAATTGGGATGAATTACTGATGAACATAGGAAAGGAAAAAGTAAAGAAGAAATCCAGAGTTATTTCTAGAATTGAGAGAGATGAGGCAAATAACAGAGTGGTCCACATCGCTACTTCTGCTCCTGACAAGAATAAGGATAATGTGACTGGTAATGATTACAATGTGGAAACTATCAACCTAGGGCATGCTTCCATGGAACAAGATATTGAATAATATGAGGGTTTTAGTGCTGTAATCCTTGGTCGATTAAGGAAGGAGGTGCAGACCAAGCAAGAATTGAAGGAGAATGACAAACTTGAAAGATATCTGCAAGAGTTGATGAAACCCTTGCAATCCATTAGCTCCTCATCATCTTTTGTAGGCTTCATGCCACAAGAAACAATTACTGAATTAGGAAGGATGAAGGTCACTACCAATGTTACGATGAGTTGGTTACAAGGAGTGAAAACTTAGGGAGACAATTCCATCAAGGATATTTTATCAACTGGTGGGGATGCTATGAGATCGATAGACTAGTTGAAGAATGTATTCTCCCAAGACAAGGAAGATATGGATATTTTTGCTGAAAAATACTAGAATCATCATGGATTACACCAAGGAAAAGCTTGGTGGGAGATGGAATTCTTCCTTCTTCCAAAGCAACGGTAGCCTAGGAATGGATTGAAGTTTTGTAGATAGGGCAAAGGGTTTTGAAGAAGGTGCATAAGCAGGGGAGGCAAATTGAGGATGCATTGACTGAAATTTACAACAAATGCATTTCCTTCTTCGAGGTTATGATAGGGAGAAAGAGATTTGTACTGAAGCATCTGAGCCTGGAGCAGTTGAGGAAATGGTGGTGAGAGGTGTATTCTCCAGTCAATGAGGTTCAAGTCACGAACATCTGTTGGATGATGCAGCTACCTACATTGCAGTAATTGATAAATACAAGACCTTGAAGGTGGAAAAGCAATCAAGGGATGACATTAAGTCCATGGAAAGAAGAATGAAGGTGTTAGTTATGCCACCTATTTCCGACTTGGAGAAGGTATTTTTGATGATACAAGATAGGGCAAGTCAAGATAAAGAGAAAGGAGAGGGTAGTTAATGTAATGCCTCATCAGGATTTGTGCTTCCCTATTATTCCTCCTCTTCCATCGCATGCATTGGACTGGGTTATGTTGGCGATCCCAGGCTGAATTGGATGAAGTTGGTGCATTTAATGTACATTTCATGTTATTTTTGAATTCCTCTTGGCCAACCTATTTTTGGCCATTTGTTATTGTAAACCTAATTTGGCCGACATGTCTTGGAGGGTTTTCTATAAGTTTGGCATTATGCCTCATTTGTAGAGAGTTAGACAATTTTTACATTGGAGGAAATTGTGATAAGAGTGAGAATTAGAGTTAGGATTTAGTTTTATCTTTCAAGCAAGTGTTGTAACAAAAGGCTGGAATTGTTTCCACTTTGGATGATTTAATACAAGTAAAGATATTGTGATTTGTTGCCTTCCTTGTGTTGAGTTCTATCTGGCATGGTTCTTGATATTTTATCTTTAAAATTTCTTAAGTTTATTTGATGTTAGATGATTTGATTATGTTTAGGTTTTGATGCTTGAAGTGTTTGCAGTAATCTCTAGTCAATGCTTTTTGCAGTTGACTGATTGTTAGTTGCTTTGTTAAGTTAGCCTGGACTTAAAATTGTGCTTAGTTCAATTATGAATACTTGTTCATTTCAATTGCAATAGGGTTGTCTTGAATGAATATGCATAATTTGAAAATATTTAACTCCTTAGAATATTGCACTATTTCTATAAGATTGCATATTTATCTAGGTCAAAAAGGAATTAGTTTCTGAGGGATTGGTCCATTTCGATCATTTTATCATTTGTATTGTCAATCTTAGAATTAGAAGTAGTCTTAAAACTCTCTCCGAAACCCTTATCTATTTTGTTATTTCTTTTATTATCTGGGTTAGATTTAGGATTTGAAGTATCATCATATTGCAATATCTAATAAATTCGAGTTCAGCATTTGCTTGTAGTAAGGTCCCTTTGTGATTACCATCATTTTCACATTATCTCTGAGTTGTTTTATTTGTATTGTCAAGACTTGACATTAGAGACCTTGGAGTTATCTCTTTGTTCATAGAGATTTACCTTCTAAGAGAGATAGGATATCATATTTTGTCTGAGTTGTTGTTGTGCAGAAAAAACCATCAATATATTGGTGCTAGAAGGAGGGCCTGAATAAGCAAGTTGGATCGATTTTTGTCTGCCATTTCTCTTGAGAGGTTTAGAAGAAGAACCAGATCTACTCTAGGAGAAGATGAATTTCAAGAATTACAAGTTCCTACTAAGGCAAGAAGGACCAGGAGAAGGGGAGAATCATCATTCACCCAGCCACTCCCATTATCCCCATCATCCTCATCCTCATCTGATTCTGAAGCCATTCCTATTCCGCAACCCCAATAAGCCATAAATCAGCCATTACCACCTCCACCTCCACCAATGGCTTTCCTGGCCAATAACCCATCTCCCTTGATCTTCAATGGTTACAATGTCATGCCCAAGAACCCTGAGCACTTTTTCTCTAAGCTCCACACCAATGATCCCAATAGGACGGCAGAGGAGCATATCAAGATTTTCTAGACCTGTCTAAGGGATAGAGGAATCAACCATGAGGATGTTGCATGTAGGATTTTCCCTTATTCCCTGGGGGAAGAGGTCTTTTATTGGTATAATCACTTACCTGTTGCTTCTATCCATAATTGGACAGAACTAGAGACTACATTTTTGGAGAAGTTTAAAATTCCCATCATTGCTAATGAGCTCTACATGTAGTTTACCAGGGTTAAGAGGGAAATTAATGAGCCTATGGGGTCGTTCAATAATAGGTTTCACCAGGCATACACTAGACTTCAAGCACCTTATGCTATAGATGACACCACTATCCTAGAGGTCTACTTTGAAGCCCTTGATAGCCTTACATCCACCTTCCTTAAATGGAGGACTAATCCCCCAACTACCTTTCTCACTTCATATACAGAGGCTGTTAAGGTTAGCATAGATCTAAGGCAACTTTTTTTAGGACCTTTGCCATCCTTAGGGCCTGCTGCTCACCCTAGAAAAATCCAAGCTTTTAACTAGGCTTTGACTAATCATGCTCCCATTATGAATCCAGTACCACCATTACCTTTGATCCCACACCCAAGTCCTCCAATAAGTCAAGCTCAGTCAATGACATCTTATCTTCAGCAAAGAGCCAATCAACCCCTTCACCTGCAATAGCAAGTTGGTTTTCCTACATATTTGCAGAATTTAGAAGTCTTGAATCAGTCTGTTGGTTCTGGAGGAGCATGAGGATACCTGCCCAATAATGTGAATTCAATGCCATATAATGGTCTAGATAAGGAATGGTTGGATGAGTTAACTGAGCAAGTGAAGAAACTGAATATGGACGTGACCTATCTAAGAAATCAAAATAGCCAACTCTAGGCTGCGTAGAAGAACATGCAGTCGAACTAAAATAGAGAGAACATAGATGTTGCTAAAGGACAAAACTTTGATAGAGGGCAAAATTTTGACAAAAATAAAAATTTCGAAAGAGGACAAGGCTCTAGCCAGAACTTTGATAGGGGTTCAACAGAAGGCAACCACCTAGACATAATAGACCATGGAACACTGGACCTAATAATGGAGGAATCCCACTCCATTGGATTAGCCTCCTACCCAAGAGAACCCTCCAAGTGGTGTGTATCTGGCAGAAGTAACTTTATCTGGATGGTGCAGGCTCCATAAGACAAGTCAATATTCTGAGTTAGATTGCCCTGAGTTTCAGACTACTGCCTCCATCTTTCAGTATGAAGTTGAAAACAATTCCAACTTTTGGTAGATTATGCCCTCTAATCCTTATGATTCCCTAGTAATGGTACTTAACCATGCTCCATTCCCAAAAGGTGAAGAGAATGAACCAGAAGAAGAGTCCAATGACCAGGATAAAGAGATAGAGCAGGTGTTGAATGAGGATGAAATCTCTTAGTTGTTTAATGAAGAAACTCAGAACGAAAATGGCCCATTGGATGAGGAGGAAGTTGGTGTTGAAGAAGTTCAAATTTTTCAACAAGCCATAAAGAAATATGATTTGAGGAACAGGCCTAACAGGAGTCCACAATCTGGAGGCCCTTTCAATACTTCTATCCCTCCAAATAATTTTACTACTCCACCATATCCACAAGCCAATAATAATCCATCTTACCCTCATGTGCCAACATAGTACTTTGCGAAGAAAGGACAACCTGATATATCAAAGGGAAATAATGTTGAAGTATTAAAGGACAAACAGATTAGTGGCTGCAAGGAAGCTCATGCTGATATGAACATGGAGCAATTGGGAAAATATGTGACTAAAGAATTCAAAAAAGTAAAGGTAAGTCTTTCAGCTTTTGAATTATTAAGAGTCCCTACTATTAGGAATGCTTTCTTAGGGTCTTTCAATTCAAAGATGGCACCACAAGGAGTAATTTCCAATGAGGCAGTTGTCAGAGCCTTTAATTCATAGGCACCCAAAGGCCAGGGCCAGGCCAGGTCCCACCTACGGAAAAGGGGAAAGATAAGGATAAGAGTCAAGTTGCACAAGCTCACACCCAGTTGAGCCTATTTCAAGGCAAGATGGAAACCACTCCCTTTCTAATTTTTCGTTCGTATCTTTGGGAAGAATCTACATAATTGTCTGTTGGATTCGGGAGCATCTACAAATGTTATGCCTTTTGTTATCTGTAAAGCATTAGGTTTTACCCCTATAGCTTCTCAAAAGAAGGTCACTCAATTAGACAAGACGAAGGTGAGTGTAGTAGGAGAACTAAACATGATCCCCACATAGGTTGCATCAAATTCGAGGGTGTAGCAGGTGATCAAAATTCAAGTTGTTGATATTCCTAACACCTACGGTTTGATTTTGGGTCGGGATTTCACTAAGGTTTTAAATGGGTATACATCTACAGACCATTCTCACATGTGGCTACCATGGAAAGGAGTCCCGAATCAGATCAGGATTGAAAGAGAGCCCAAAATGAAGTATGTAATCACTGAGTACCAGAATACTTCAAATGAGATATTAATATCAAAGGTTAGCATGGGGAACTATGTGTTGGTTGCATCAGTCTTGGATATAGAAGAGATCTTTATGTTGTAGGGCCCCTTTTATGAATCTACATCAGAATCTGGTGGGTCTAAGGAAATATTTATGATGCAAGATGAGTCCATCAGTGGTTCTGAAACATTGAGTGAGAAAATAGATGAAACTAATGACCAAGAGGATAGGTAGCTTAGTTTGTTGGATAACTTCTAGGAGTTCATCCAGAGGTGTATGGAGAATCAGATCCAGCTAGGCAGGAATATGCATTTTGAAGAATTATTTCTTCCTAATTGGTCTCGAGTATATGATGCTCCCCACTCTGAGTTGGAATGTCATGTATGTCAGACTGTTGTGGAGCAGGTACAAAAGTGCATTAACCCAACCCCAATTGTCAGGCTAAATATACAGGGAGAATGAAATAATGACAAGGGTAAAAGTCCAATGCTTCCTGAAGAACCTCCTAGTTGTAGTAAAATGAAAGATGACTTGAAGCAATAAGGGACTGATGGTTGTTGGACGTTAAGATTCAATGGATCCAAATGTAAGCAAGGTGCTGGAGCAGGGTTTGAATTGATCAGTCCTAAAGGCAGGAGCTATTTTTCTACTCATAGACTACAATTCCAATGCATTAATAATGTGGCTGAATATGAAGCTTTAATCCATGGGTTGTTAATGGCATCGAGGAAGAAAGTTAATATATTACAATTTTTTGGGGATTCTGAGTTGGTAGTCAGGCAGGTGAGGAAACAGTATTCATGTCATGATAGAAGGATGACTAATTATAGAAATAGAGTGTGGGATCTTATTGAGGGATTTGATGCTTTCAACATCCAATTGATTCCTCGAAGTAAGAACCAAGTTGCAGATTTTCTAGCACAAGGGGCTAGTACATTGCAACCTTTATCACTTTCAAGATTGAAGAAGTTTATTGTGGAGCTCATTCCAGTACCTTCGGTACCTGACAATGTTACCAATTTCCAAGTATTTGAAGATGATAAGCATATTCTTGATTTAATTACAAGTTGTGATGTGTTTTCTTCTCAAATAATTGATGAGGTAGAGCCTCAAGAGGCAGAAATGGACTTGGGAGGGGTCATCAACCTAAAGACCAACACTATCCCAAGAGTTATGGTGCAGTTAGAACAAATTTTTGATTTGGATAAGATAAAAGACTAGGAACAACAAGTCAAAATGGAATCTCTCAATAGTCAATGTGAAACATACAACGTGGGGACACAGGATGATGTAAAGAAAAAAATTATTGGTAAGGTATGTACTCCCAAAGAAAGGAGAGGGATTATTGATGCTATACACACATATCGAGATGTGATAGCCTGGAGTTATGAATACTTAAAAACATATGATAATTCAATCATTACACACAACATTCCCTTGAAGTCAATGTCAAACCATTCAGACAAAGATAGAGACCAATTAATGCTCTGTTAGAACCCATCATTCAAAAAGAAGTACAAAAGCTACTAACAGCAAAAATTATATTTCTAGTGAGGTATTCAACCTAGGTTGTGAATCTGGTTCCTGTGAGGAAAAAGAATAGAACAATCAGACTGTGTGTGGACTTAGGAATCTTAACAGGGCATCGAAAAAAGATAATTATCTGGTTCCTTCATTAGATGAGGTACTTAAGATTGTCAATGGATCCCAGATGATGTCTTTTCTAGATAGGTATTTTGGATACAACCAAGTCATGGTACAATATGAAGATAGGCATAAAACTGCCTTCACTACAAAATGGGGAACATTTTCTTACAGAAGAATTCCTTTTGGGTTGATCAATGCTTGAGCTATATCTCAGAGGGCTATGGATATCGCTTTTAAGGACATAATTTGTAAGTGCATCATTATTTATATGGATGATTTAATAGTCTTCTCTAAGAAGCGAGGTAATCATATAGAACATTTATGCAAAGTATTCCAAAGGTGCAAAGAGTTTGGCATCTCACTTAATCCAAAGAAGTGCATTTTTGGGGTTATAAAGGGAAAATTGCTAGGACATATTATTTCATAATAGGGTATCACCATTGATCCTGAACGAATAGAGGTTATTTTGAAGATTTAGCCTCCTACAAGCAAAAAAGAAATGATGTCATTATTTGGGAAGATTAACTTCCTCAAAAAGTTTATCACGGGTTTTGCGGAGATAGTGAAGCCCTTGAATTCTATGCTAAAACAAGAGGCAAAAGTGGAATGGAGTGCATAAGCCAAGGAGGAATTTACAGAGATTAAGAAATCTATTGTTGAGGCTCTAGTGTTGGTGAGTCCGGATTATGCTAAGCCTTTTTACATATATTCATTTGCTTCTGATCACTCATGTGCTAGAATGTTAACTCAAAATTCTGATCAAGGCGATGAGCATCCTATAGCCTTCATGAATACCCCTTTAAAGGATGTCGACTTGAGATATCACAATGTAGAAAAGTAGGCCTATGCTTTGGTCAGAGCAGTAAAAAATTTTAGACACTATATTTTGAGGAATAAGGTTTTTTCCATAGTGTCTGATCCTGTAGTGAAGTTGTTGCTAATTCAGAATGAGTTAGGTGAACGAAGAGCCAAATGGGTAACTATGTTGCAGGAATATGATATTGAGATTCAACCCTTGAAATTAGTGAGAGGGCAAGGACTGATGAGGACAATGGCTGAGATAGGTCCTGATCTCATAGCTCAGCATTATCATCTCCAAGAGGTATCTCCAGGTGACTGGTATGATGAAATCATTTATTATTTATTGAA